>CM073519.1:21835000-21840000 GCA_037074615.1 Leucaena leucocephala
ATTTAGTCAAAACTCTATAAACATTTATATTTTGGAAATTCATTTCTCTTGATATACACATCCAAATGAAACATTCTACCTATACACTTAAATATCTGTATGTGTACTACATGATCATAAAATTTCTTGAAATAATTCCTTCATTTGCTAGGTCAGACTGAAGCCACAAAAAAACTGCTTTAGGACCTAGTTTTTTACCATTTCAGTTTCCTTTCTTTCACTTTCCATAATTGTTCCAGTATACATAAATCATCTCTTTTGCTTTTTCTGAATTTAAATACATTATGGGGTTATACAATAATTGTTTCATACAATCTCATCACATAAATAGATACTTTACATCGCTTTGACATACATGGAAAGTGTAAAGCATATGCTAACATCTTAAATACTTTACTTTTCTTCTTCCATGCTTTAACTCTTCTCCATGCATGCATTATCCATCATGCTTGACCTAAATTGGTTGGTTATGGGAGAGTGAGATTCTAGGGAATCTCAGTAGCAAACATTACCACTTAAATATGCAAGATGGATGCTAATGCATGATATGTAATTTCATTAACTTTCTTTGATTAGTGACATGCCATCATGCTATATACTTTTACATAAAGTGCATGGCCATGGAAACATGTTATTCACAATACATTCAACATCATTTATCATGCCACAACATCATTCAAATAACATATACATGTAAACACATAAGCATACCACTTCAAGCACATAAAGAGGTAAGTTTACTACCTTGCACTTAAGCTTTTCTCTTGACCTTTAGCCCTTGCTTCCTAGCTTTCCAACCATGAAGCCTTTATGTCCATCACTTCCCAACATTTTCTTGGATGTTTCATGGTCCTAAACACATTCATATTCATCACATAACTCATTAGGACTCATGAACTCCAACCATGTTCAAGACTAACTTTGTTACACTCTTTATTGTCATAACTTTCTCTAATTTTCACTAATCCACTTGGCTCTTGAACCAATTGATGTCTTGACTTTACCCTACACAATTTCATCTTTTGCACTCATTTATGAGTTTAGAATCATGAAATTCTAGCTCCTTCATGGCCTGCTGTATAGAACTGAACATAAGCATACAATTCTTTCAAAAATTCTCATTTTGATTCTAATGCTTCCCATACTTGTTTCTCCACTTTAGCCCACACAAATTTTCATTTTAAAACCATTGGAACCATCAAAATCATGAAATTCCAATCACTGTTCATGCGAGTGAACAGTGACCGTAAGGAATCTCAAAGACTATAACCTTGAGATTTTAATGTTTCCAAGGTTCAAAACCTTTCCAATCCTACACAAAATCATCATACAAACTCAATGGAAGCATTAAATCATTGAAATTCAATTTCCTTCCCTCATTAACAGTGCATACCAAACAGGGCACACCATGGCAAAGTCAAGAATATCAATTTGATTCAACAACCAACCACTTAACTAGCTTGTTTAAGCTTCAATCATATAGTTCTAACTTTAATTTCTTCTTTCCCCTTTCCTTTAAGGTCTTTGGGCAGCACCACCCCTTAGAGAAAACTCAACTTTTCTCCCATCAAAACCCTAAGTTCAAGCTCCTAAATCAAAGGAAAATAAGCTAGGAGAGATTGCTTACTTTTAATCTCTAACTTGCTTGAACTTTGGAACCTTGAATCTTCTTTGTCTTGGCTTGAGTTTTCATTTTGCAAGAGTTTCCCCAAGGGTCCATGAGCTTACGGTTTGGATGCAGAATGGAGGGGTATTTATAGCCAAAATCCAAGAAAAATCAATGGCCAAGATTGATTTGGTTACTATTTGATCTAAAGGCTCACATTTAGTCTTAGATTTTACTTTTTAATAAAAGAATAATTATGACATCATGTGGGACAGCTCAAGGGACACCTCAAGGGGTTATGTGGCATGCTCACCATGCCAGGAAGCTTCTAGAAAAATTTCAGTCCAATCCAGTACCGATCGAAGCAGTTTCACAACAACCGGACTGTTTTCTGTTCTCAATTTTTCTATAATATACCAGGATATAAATTCTGTCCTAGAAATCAATGTCTAGGCTTCTCATACCCTTGAAATGGTTATACTGAGTATTTATCTACCATCCATTCCTTGGAAAATGACCAAAATACCCTTTGTGTCCTTTCTTACACTATATTGACCATAAGGGCATAATTGTCATTTTACCCCACTTTATACTGCCTCAGGGTGTATCTAGGCTCAACTAATCATATTTATACCATGTGCCATGTTTTTAGCCTGTCCCAGGTGACCAAAATGCCCTTATCCATCGCTGGTACAATCTGGGCATCGAGGGGCATTTTCGTAATTTTGCACTTTTTCTGGACACTATCCCCTTCTACTGATGGACTGGTACCCTGGGTTTTGGGCCCTTCTTGGCGTCATCATGGGCCTATATGTGAGGTCATCTAGTCTCATTTCATCTAGGCTAACATACCGATAAGTTCCATTGTCGGATCACGGGTGTTATCAAACTCCTGTCAAATATCATTAATATGTAAATATCTTTTTATACAGAACTTCTTCCAGAGTTCTGTCAGATTCATAACATCTGACACTGTAGGGCACACTTTCCTATAATTCCCCCACATATATCTGATGTCCATAGAATCTGATAACAATTTAGATAACTTTTAGACTATCAGATAATTTTCTGCTGTCTAGAGCTCTAATAAAATTTTCTGTATCATGCCAGATGAACCAGTATAACTTCCTCTATTTACTGATGAAATGTGGGACTGAAAAACTTACAGGTAGTTCTAAGCATTTTCTGGCTGAACTTTTCCATAATTACATTTATGTCCCTAAACTTTTGAAAATTACCACTTTTGGCCCAACATTTATTTCTACTTTAACTTTTGGTCTTTAACCTTTTTCAATTTGTGTTTAGGTCCTTCTCTTTCTTTTAAGATTTATCTAACCTTTATTATCTCGTCTGATCTTCATCATAATCCTTTCTAAGCCTCTTTCCACTATTAGTACTATACAGATAGGAAAAATTTAGGATATGACAAGGAATAATATACATTATCGTAATTTGTATTCAAAAAGAATTTCAAGGCGTAGCATTGGAACTGCTATGTAGGCTTTTTGTTTACCGAGGGTTTGAATCCCTCTCTTTTCGCACCTTTACCTAATTCATCAATATTATTGACCGCAATGTTTCAAATAACAAAGGGTACCATACGGTCATCATTCGGTTCAAAGAATCTCTGTTCCATAACCGTACATGAGATTTTCATCTCATACGGCTCCTCCTTTATGTGCATAATGATAAAAATACATAGAATAAAAAAAGATTGCAGTATTCTCATTATGAACTGAGCATTAGCTGCTGCTTGTGAAGTATGGAAAGAAATCAAATTTGAATTCCCAGCAATGGATACTTTGTAATACTCTTTTTTAGCTTCTAGAATCTATTTCTTAGTTCAAGATCCCTCTTACTAACTGGAATCAAAGAATTAGTGGATCTGTTCCATCCAAAAATGGGAATGAACTAGGGTTATGAACTTATAATCTATAATCTGATGATCGACTTGATTTTGACATGCCGCGAATCCTCTTGAAAGAGAGGGGTGCCTTCGGGAACGCGGACACAGGTGGTGCATGGCTGTCGTCAACTCGTGCCATAAGGTGTTGGGTTAAGTCCCGCAACGAGCGCAACCCTCGTGTTTAGTTGCCAATGTTGAGTTTGGAACCCTGAGCAGACTGCCGGTGATAAGCCAGAGGAAGGTGAGGATGATGTCAAGTCATCATGCCCCTTATGCCCTAGGCGCTTGATACAGGCCCTTTCCACATAAAAAGGGAATCTTTTGTTACAATAGAAGCAGAAGTGATGTCGATTATTCAAGAATCGAGCAAAAGGCGTCCCCGTTCTTGTACCCTTGAATCCACAAGTACCGGCAGAGGACCAAGAAATCACCTGACCCCGTACATCTGTGATAGTCACAATGGTATTATTAAAACTAGCTTGAACATGAATAACTCCCTTTGGTAGTTTATGCGCATTCTTAACAGAACCGTACATGAGATTTTCACCTCATACGACTCCTCGTTCAATTCTTTCGAAGTCATTGGATCCTTTTCCTCGTTCAAGAATCTCCCCCTTCTTCCACTCCGTACCAAAGAGTAACTAGGACCAATTTAGTCATGTTTTCATGTTCCAATTGAACACTTTCCTTTTTTGATTATTCTCAAAGGAGAACGGGTTTCGTTCTAGTGCCCAAAAATAATATTCCAAAGCTTTCGTATGTTCTCCGTTACTTGTGTGGATAAGGCCTATGTTATAAAGTATATAACTTCGATCATAGGGATCAATTTCCAGTCGCATAGCTTCATAATAATTATGTAAAGCTTCCGCATAATTTCCTTCGGATTGAGCTGACATCTGTTACGGTCATCATTCGGTTTAAAGAATCTCTGTTCCAGAACCGTACGTGAGATGTTCATCTCATACGGCATTTATCCATATATTCTTATTGCTTCACAACTCATAATCAGATTCATTTTTCTTTTTTTATGGAATATTTCATTTGGTATAATGATATCGCCAATATATTATATCTTTACTTATATCTTGACTGGTTCTTTAGATCTAGATAATGTGAAGCGATGAGTTAGTTATTAGTTCTATAGTTATTAGTCTGCGTAGCTCTCACTTTTGGCATAGCGGGGCCCCAGCGGGAGGCCCGTATGATGGGCTATTAGCTCAGTGGTAGAGCGCGCCCCTGATAATTTCCTCACCAACGTGTGTAATTGGCAGCTTGGAATTATTGGTGGTCATTACCATTCGCTTGCCTTTCTATTCCGCTATTCTTGATAATTTCTTCTCATCTCTAGTCATATGATTAGAGCAAGTAGAATCAATAATCCAATCATTTTCATAATTTATTACTTTGTCATTTACCGAGATTACAGTTGCCTCCTCTGGTTCTACAATACATGAGGCTACTAATTCTTCTTCTCTGGAATCATCTTCT